>VMDO01002320.1:0-43895 GCA_007922755.1 Pedetes capensis
GAGGTCAATACTCAGTTCTTAAAAAAAAAAAAAAAAAAAAAAAAAAAAAAAAAAGTTTTGGTGGGAGTTTTTTGTTTTTGTACTCTGGTTTATCCTCAAATGACTTCAAAAGGCCTGCTAAAATGAGTCTATCCATTCAAAGCTGGGCATTGGGATTACTTACATAACAGCTTTTTACAGATTATTGTCATCTCTCATTTTATTAGAGAAATTCAAGCTATACTATAGGCACTAAGCCAAGATATTTATCATTCACTTAAAATAATGGCAAAATGCAATTATTTCTCTCTCATTTTTCTTTTTATTTCCTAGGAAATGATGTTATCCTATGATTACATTATCAAAGTACAGTATAATTATCTAAATTGTCCAACAATACTCTTTCTAAATCAAGTTCTCAAAATCTCAAGCTCTTAAGATGTAGCCAGTCTTAACTAAACGCATCATATAAATCCATTTAGATACATTACCATTTAGTTAATGGCCTTTACTAATTATCAACTACATGATACTGTTAATTTTTAATTGAGAAATTTGTGGTTTAAAATGTTCTCTAAAATACTATTCTTTAATGACAATGTTCATTTAAATTCTGTAAGAGTCCATTCAGAGTTGTTTTTATTTAGTACTAGCTAAAATGATTATGGGACTAGGGTTTAGCTAAGTTGGTAGAGTGCTGCTCTACACTCTCTGAGGCCCTGGGTTTGATATCCAGCACTGCAAAAACGGGAGATGGACATGGCAATCCACTCCAGAAGCAATTCCAAAACAATCAGCCATTGAAAACCCTATGAATAGCAGAGAAGTGCTGACACAGTGTTGGGCATAGCACAATATTGGAGAGTGTTTCATGCTGTTGTACACAAGGTCACTATGAGTCAGACCTAACCTGATGGCACCTAAGAACAACAAGATAATTATACTTATTTGTGTCATTAATTCATGCCAGCCACAATAGACTATTTTAGAAAAATTAGCCCACAGTCAAAAATAATTGTATAAAGCTTTTTACTTCTATTTACATTCAATAAACTAATTTTCAGTTTTTCAAAGTTTAATGTTTTTAATGATATTCAAACTATATTAGGGTTTTATCAATAAGTACATATATTTATCATTCAGAATATAGACAAAATATATTCAAAATCTAGCTTCACAAGCACATATTTTTAGATTTTATATCAATACCACCAGCATGAAAAAGCAAAGAAACTATCTAGTAGAATCAGTTATTTCTTTTAAAAATTATCATGTTTTTGCCTAGCATGTATAAGGCCCTGAGCTTGATCATGAGCACTGCAAATAAATAAATACATAAATGAATTAAATAAAATGTACTGCCAGGTGCAATGGTACATTTCTGTAAGCCCAGTGATTTGGGAGGCGGAGATAGAAGGAATGCAAATTGGATGCCAGAGGCAGCCTGCTCAATTTAGCAAGATCCTGTCTCAAGATAAAAAAATAAAAAGGGGGCTGGAGGTGCAGCTCAGTGATAGAGCACTTACATAGTATGCGAGATGGCCTGGGTTCACAATGGAGATTTTTTAGTTGCTTAAGTCATTGCTTTTGTTGGGGAAAGTATTGTTTATTTATATCTTTTGCTAGTTTTTCTTTTCTCTTAAAATATTATGAATAAAAGACCTAAAAGTTATCTGGTTGCATAGATGCAAAAGATGTATGTACAAAGGCCTACAGAAATATGCCATATCCTTATTTTTTTCATAATCTTTAAGAGTTGGCCAGAGTCATAACAAATTGATAAGAAGCACTGAAATTTTCATCAATGAATTTTTAATCTTTGATTACAAACTTTCCTATGAGAAGTAAGAAAGATAAAAAGTGTTTTTATTTTTGTTTTAAGAGAGTGAAAGTATAATTCTGATTCCAACTGAGCAGAAGGTGATTTAACGTTTTTGTGTTAGGCAATTCCTTCTCTAGAGGAAAGTAACATCTTTCTCTGGCATCTGTCCTCAAGTTTTTGTAACAAACTATCTTTATCTGTGTAATTTTTTCTTCCTATACAAAATATGCTTTCAATATTTATATTTTTCAATAATGTATCTCCTATTTCTATTTTGTAATTATTCCTTTTTAGGTAAACATTAAATAAGAAAAAGGAGAGGAAAGGCTGGACACTATGGCCACACCTGTAATCCTGGCTACTCAGAAGGCTGAGGCAGGAGGACTGCCAATTCAAGGCTAGAGGCAGTGTCTGCAACTTAGCAAGACCCTGTCTCAGAAATAAAAATTAAAAAGGGAATGCAGGTGCAGCTCAGTGGTGGAGCATTTGCTTAACTTGTGTGAGGCCCTGGGTTCAACACCCTCGGTACTGCAAAGAAAAAGAAAAAAGGAAAACAAAAGGAAAGGAAAAGAAAGAAAAAAGAAAGGAAAAGAAAATGAAATCTTCCTTTCTACTATCAAGGAAAATTATCCCAGTTTGAAATCTAGTTAGCATCAGGTTCTTTGAGCACCTTATTCAAACTATTAAGCCCAATTCTGACTACTAAGATGATAAATAATTTTTGTAATACATACCCAGCAAAGCTTGGAATAAGCCACTCTTAAAAATACTCATAACCTTTTTAACAGCGTTTTTCAGTAACTGTTCCTCTGGTTTTCTTAATTTTTTGCAGTATTCTTCCAGTAATGATAAAGCTCTGTCAGTATCTGAAAAATATAATCATAAAATTCTATCATATAGTCTTAGAAAAGTAGTAAACTAATATTCCATTGTGTGTTCCTAATTTCATGACACAAAATAAGGAAATACTAATACATTCCATAAAGTACCATATGAAATTGATAATTATACTTAACACCTAATTTTAATAACCTACTTTTATTCCCTATAGTCTTGTCTTCCAAAAGAATCTGCAACTAGGAAACAACACAAAACAAAAAACACAGTGCTGGCCAGATGTTCATATGGTAGGTGTGATTCTCTTTTACCTAAAATCAATGACTTTTATCCTAAAATCAATGACTTTGGGCAAAATACTGTCGAGTCCTTAATATGACCATTGAGGCCACCTTCCCATGATGAATTTACAACCTGTATTTTCAGTCTTATTTCCCACTATATACTCCATCCTCTCCTCCTCTCCAAACCACTCACAGTGCCCATGTCATACTGGATTACTCACTTTTCCTCTCTCTCTCTCTCTCTCTCTCTCTCTCTCTCTCTCTCTCTCTCACACACACACACACACACACACACACACAGCTTTTTCTCACCTTTGTACTTACTTTTCTTTGCCCTTATTACTCTCTATACTGGAATATCCCACCCAGTATCACTCTCTCTCCCAAGAATCATTGTGCTACATAGAGCAGAGTGTTGTCAGCTAGATCTGGGTCTGAAATGTACTTTCCAACTGCGTATAATCTTTAACAAGTTATTAAACCTCTATGAGTTTCAGTTTCCTTACAGATCCTAGCATTAAATAAAACAATATATATTGTTTTTAGGTGACATCGAGTCAGGTCTGACTCATAGCAACCCTATGTATACAACAAATTGAAATAATCCCCAACACTATGCCATAGCTGGCCCTATGTCAGTGCTTCTCTGCTATTCATAGAGTTTTCAATGGCTGATTGTTTCAAGATTATTTCAGGAGTGGGCTGCCAGGTCCTTCTCCCATTTTGGGGGTGCTTGGGATTCAATACAAGGCCTCAGAGCATGCAGAGCAAGCACTCTACCAACTAAGCTAAACCCCAGCCCCAGAACAATGTATGCTGTTGTTAGGTGCCATCAAGTCAGCATCTGACTCATAGGGACCCTACTCACAAAAGGGGAAATAGTATTGTCAGTGCTTCTCTATTATTCATAGGGTTTTCAATGACTGAAACAATGTTTCATAAACAATGATTAATACAATGTCTGGCCCAGGGAAAACAATTGATAGCTCAAATGGAAACCTACCTTCCCTGAATTTAGACCTCACTCAAATGCTCTCTTCTATAAAGCTATCTCTGGTGGTTAAAATTAATCACCATCTCTCCTTCAAAACCAGTTTGTGCATACAAATACTGTAGGCCTTCTTAACACATACTGTGTTGTAGTAAGACATCTTAAATAGACATCATCATTTCTTACAAAACCAAATATCCTTGAAAAAGTCACCAAAGTGACACTGTCTTTGCATGCAGTAGGTCAAAACTGTCTTTGACAATTAACCCTTCCAACTTGCCACTTTAAAAAAAATAGAGTAGATATAATTACAATAACAATAGGTCAGATTTATTGGGTACTTTATTTCTACATAAAACATTCCTTTCTCCTGAACCTCCCAATTTTCTTTTCCTCACAGCCTTTTTTAGCTGATGTTACTTCCGACTTCACGGAAAGTTATAACACAACTTCCACACACTCATAATATAGTACCTACTCACCTCTAACTATGCCCAGATATTCTGTCTTCCCTTCCATTACTGTGGATCAAACATTTGTGCTTCTATCAAAAGCCAACTCCTCTACTTGTGCAGTTAGCCACCCTTTCTTACCTAACTCAAAGACATGATTCTATAATCATTTTTCTTCTTTGAATCATTCCCATCAGCATAAACATGAACTGAAATATCAAGGACTTTCAAAATGTTCCTTGACTCTTAATTTCTCTCCAATTCTCTATTCCTCTTGATAGCAAAACTCCTTGAAATATTTACTGTCTCCATTTCCTTTCATTTCATTCACTTCTGATATTACCCTAAAAAGACTTTCCTGTAATTTCACTAAAATGGCCCTTTTCAATTTCACCTATTATCGCCATATTAACAAATAGAGTGATCAATTCTCAGTCATTTCATTTGGCCCATAAGTAGAATTTGATAATATTAACCTTTGAAAACATACTTTGTCCAACCAGACTTCTAAGCATCAGTATGCTGGTAAATGTTTAACAACTAGTTTTTCAGGTAAAAAAGAAAATGTGTGCACCTACACACATGCATGAGTTTATTATAAATGTCACTGATGTAAGGATAAGATATGAAACTTTTTACTGTAAATTTTATTAGTTGATTCTCATGAATACTTTGGCAGAGTTTTGCCAAATTTTTGTAATAATAGCCAACTTAAAACTGTAATTTATGAATGAGCAGTTCCAACACAAACATGGGTGCTATAGGTTGAAATCTGAAATGTTATATAAAGGCCCATGTTTTAAAGGCTTGGTGCTCAGCCCATGGCACTACTGGAGGTGGTGGAACCTTTAAGTTGTGGGGCCTAGATGGAAGAAGTGAGGTCATCGTGGGCATGCCCTTAATGGAGATACTAAAACCCCAGCCTCTTCCATTCCCTCTCTTTTACTTCCTAGCTGCCATTAGGTACACAAACCTCCTATGCCATGTGTTTCCATCACGACATACTGTGTCACTACAGGCCCTAAGAACAGGACCAAGTGACTGAAACCTCTGAAACTGTGAGGCAAAAACAAGCTTTCCTCTTTTTAAGTTAATTCATCTCAGGTATTTATTACAGTCATAGAAAGCTAACAGATTGATTAATTTTTATTACATTAATGGATATGATAAAAAATAAAATAATAAAGATGGTATATGTAAAAATCTCACTTTTTAATATATTGTGTGATTATTGCTGAATCAAGTAATAATTTTTGAATAGTGGACAAATATTTCCTCAATCTCTGGGCTAATTTCAATGCAATAGCTACAGATACAATACACTACCTTGCACCTATATCACCAGTACCTTCCTTATCACTTTCTTATCAGCAAAACAATAAATCAAGTCCTAATTTGTAGCTTTTGCGATTTCAAAGGTGTAAAAACTACTACCATGGCCAAACTCAAGCTACCTACATGACATCACAAAATACAGACCTGGGAAGAGAGGCACAGCAGCACATCATTATATAGGTTTTCCACCATATGTATAAAATAGATATAAACAATCATAAGAGCAGAGAGTACCAAAATGAAAATATAATTCAAAGTCGAGTTTTAATCAGTTATCTTATTCTTTACATTTAACATAATTTATTCAATTTAAGATTATATATAAGTGTCTGTGTTTAACAACCAGCTTATAAACTTACTGAAAATTTAATGATAAGCTCTTGCAAACTGGAAAAAGCCAACTCTACTACATGACTGCTTCCAGGGAAGCATTCTCTTCTAGGTTTTCCTCTCACAGAGGAAATCACTTCTCAATCACTTTTACTGGTTCTCCCTCATTTCTCAAACTTTTAAACATCCTAAGAATTCTCTTTATTCTTATTCTTTAGGTAACATTTTCCTGTTTCCTAGCTTTAAATATTATCAGTACATTCAAAACTACCAAGTTCACATTTATAGCTCACACCTTTCTTCTGAATTCCAGACTCATATCCAATTGAATACTAAGCATTTCCATTTGGATGTCTAGTAACCATCTCAAACTAAACTTATCAACCAAACGACTGAACTTAAACTCTCTCTTGGTCTGCTTCTCCTGCAAGGTTCTCCATTCCCCATCCTTCCAATTGTTCATGCAAAATCTTTAGGGTCATCATTCATTCTTCTCTTCTAATTCTATACATCTAACCCATCTGTGGGCTTTAATACCAACCACCTCCAGTGCTCCCACCTTGGTTATGTCCACTATCATCTATTCCTCTACATTACTGAAATAATCTCCTACTATTCCACATGCTGTCATCTTTGGCAGCCCACAGTCTTTTATAAAGACAGCACCCATAAGATCCTTTTAAATCATAAATCAGATTACATCATTCCTCAACACAAACCATCCAGTGACTCCCCACCCCACTCAAACCAAAAGCCTACCTCTCTGACCTCAGCTTTTTTCATTGTTGTTGTTTTTGCTTTGTTTTTTTCAGACAGGGTCTCTCTATATAGCTCAGGTTAGCATTGAACTCATGGTTCTCCTGCCTCAGCATCCTGAGTGCTGGGATTACAGGTGTGCGCCACCATACCCATCTTGACCTCAGCTCTTACACCTCTCCTCTTGCTCAACCTACTCCAACAAGGAAAACTTTGGAAACTATACAGATACGTAAACAATTTATTTTTGAACAACCAGTGGATCAAAAGAAGAAACCAAGAAAGAAACTAAAATTTCTTAAATGAAAATAGAGACACAACATATCAAAACTTACCAGATACAGAAAAATCAATACTAAGAGAAAAGTTTAAAGCAAACAAAGCAGAAAGATCTCAAATAAACAATCTATCACTGCATCTTAAGGAACTAGAAAAATAAGAAATCAAATGCAAAATGAGTGGAAGAAAAGGAATAAAGGTCAGAAATAAATGAAATGAAGACTACAAACTTATAAAAGATCAATGAAACAAAGAGCTGGTTCATAGGAAAGATAAAAACAGAATAGACAAACCCTTAGACTAAGGAAAGAGATTTTAATAAATAAAATCAAAGATGAAAATGCATAAATCACAAATGATACCACAGAAACACAAAAGATCATTAATTATTAACAACTGTTTCCAACAAATTTAATAATATGGAAGAAATGAACAAATTTCTAAACATATACACCTTATCAAAACTGAATCATGAAGAAATAGAAAGCCTGAACAAACAACAAGCAATGAGACTGAACCAATAATAAAAAAGCTTCCTCTTAAAGAAAAGCTCATGACTTCATTGCTGAATTCTACCAAAAATTTAAAGAACTAATACCAATTCTCTTTAAGCTAGTATAGAAAAACAAAAGAGGAAAGAATTCTTTCAATTCTATGGGGCTAACACTACAGTGATATCAAAACCAGATAAAGATAAAACAACAAAATAAACTACAGTAAAGTAACTTTGATGATTATAGACACAAAAACCCTCAACAAAATACTAGCAAACTGAATCCAAAAACACATTAAACAGATCACACACCATGATTGGCAAGGACTCATCACAGGTATACAAGGATGGTTCAACATATGCACATGAATAAATATGATACACCACATCTGTAGATTGAAGGACAAAACCATGTGGTCATCTCAATAGATGCTGAAAAGGGATTTGATAAAATTCAACATCCCTTCATGATAAAAATGCTGAACAAATTATGTGAGAGAAGAATGTACCTCAATGTAATAACAAAAAAATTATTTACTTATTTATTTATTTATTTATTCATTTATTTTAGGTTTTTGAGACATGGTCTTGCTAGGTGGCCCAAGCTGGCCAGGAACACTCCATGTAACCCAGGCTGGCCTCAAACTCATGTCTTTGTTCCAGTCTCACCTTCCTGAGAGCTGGAATTACAGATGTACACCAATAGACATAGCTAATAAAGACCATTTACCATAAGCCAATAGTTAACATTATACTGAATGAAGTAAAGCTGAAAGCTTTCTAAGATATAGAACAAGGCAAGGAGCTCACAGCAATTTGATTCAATACTATTCTGGAAGTCCTAGTCTGCTCAATCAGGCAAGAGAAAAAGATAAAAGGTATCCAAATGGGAAAAGAAGTCAAATTGTCATTGTTTGTGTACAGAATGATGTCATATATACAAAACTAAAAAAATCCTACCAAAAACAATTAGAATAAATGAATTCATCAAAGTTACAGAATATAAAACTAACATACAAAATCAGCAGCATCACTATAAGTAGTGACTTATTGGAAATAGTAATCAAGAGCACAATCTCATCTGCAATAGCTATAAAAAATAAAATATCTAGGAATAAATTTTACCAAAGTAGTGAAAGATTTCATTAATGAAAATTATAAAACATTGATGAAAGAAACTAAAGAAGGCTCAAAAAGAAGACATCCTGTGTTCATGGATTGGAGGAAGCGATATTGTGAAAATATCTATACAACCCAAAGCAATTTACAGATTCAATGTAATGTTGGTCCAAATGCCAATGATATTCTTCACAGAACTAAAGACACAATTCTACTAGAATTCATATGGAACCACAAAAAAATTCCAAACAGCCAAACTATCTTGAGCAAATAGAACAACTTAGAAGGTATTATACTATCTAACTTCTAAACATACTACAAAGCAGTAGTAATCAAAATAGCATGATATTGGCATAAACATAGACATATAGACCAGTGGAATAGAAGAGAGAGTTTATTTATAGAAGTCAACTCATGCATCCAACTGATTTCTGAGAAAAGTGCTAAGAACATACATTGGAGAAAGAACAGTCTTTTCAATACACAATGGTCAGAAAATTGGATACCCCCATGCAGAAGAAAGAAACCAGGCCATTCTCTCTCACCATATACAAAAATCAATTCCAAATGCGTTAAATACTTAAATAAATGACCTGAAACTATGAAACTATTAAAATAAAACACAGAGCAAACACTTCAGCACATCAAAATAGCCAAGGCGTTTTTGGAAAAGACTCCAAAAACACACCAAATAAAAGCAAAACAGTCACATGGGATTACATCAAACTAAAAAGATGCACAGCAAAGGAAACAATCAACACAGAGATACAACATACAGAATAAGAGAAAATATTAGCAAAATGTGTGTATGACAAAGGGTTGATATTCAGAATATATAAAGAACTCCAAAAATTTAATATCAAAATTAAAAATAACCCAATTCTTAAATGGGCAATAACTAAACACATTTCTCAAAAGACATGCAAATGACTAATAGGTACATGGAAAAAACATTCACCATCACTAGTCATCAGGGAAACATAGATCAAAATCACAATGAGATATAACCACACCCCAGTAAGAATGGTTATTATCAAAAAAACTAAATATAACAAGTACTGGTGAGGATGTGGAGAAAAGGAAATCTTTGCACAATGTCATGTGGGAGACCACATGAAGGTTTCTCAAAAAATTTAAAATGAAACTACCTTATGATCCAGCAATCCCACACTGAGAATATATCCAAAGCAAATGAAATCAGTACATTGAAGAGACATGTACATTCTCATGTTCATTGCACCACTATTCATAATAGCCAAGAAATGTAAACAACGTGTCTATCAGCTAGTGAATGGATAAAGAAAATGTGCTATGGTGTATTTTTAGCCATAAAAAAAGAAAGAAATCCTGTCATTTCTGACAATATGGGTGAAAGTAGAAACCATTTTGTTAAGTAAAATAAACCAGGCACAGAAAAATACATACCTCATGATCTCCCTCATACAAGGCATGTTAAAAAGTTGATATCATACAAGTTGAGAATAGAATGGTAGATACCAATGGTCAGGAGAACAGCAGTAAAGAGGGCTTGGGAAATGTTGATCAATGAATACTGAGTTACAGTTCAATAGGTAGGACCAAGAAGCTCAGGTGCACAATTGCACAGGAGGGTGACTATAGGCAACAATAATGTACTGTACACTTTCAAAAACTTGGCAAATTATGACAGCTTTCATCACAAAGAAATGTTAAATGTTCGAGGAAATAAATGTGCCTAACATGATTTAAACATTATGTAATGTATACATGCATTAAAACATAACAGGGTACTCAATTTGTACAACTTTGTTTTATGTATGGTTTAACAGGGAACTCTCCCCAATTTTAAAATAATATATATTAGCAAAGGATGCTGGCATAAACATATGCTAATTCAGCTGTATATAACTATTGTTTGTTTGTTTGTTTTGTTTTTGTTTTTGTTTTTGAGACATGGTCTGGTTAAGTAGTCCAGGCTAGGCTCAAGCTCATGATCCTTATGCCTCAGCCTCCCAAGTGCTGGGATTAAAGGTGTTTATCACCATGCCTTACAACTTTAATTTTGAAAAATGTTTTCATACTTTACCTATGTAACATTTTTAACAAGTTTGGGTCAGAGAAAAATATTTCAATCTTCATTTTGTTGATAAACAATCAGTTTCTCTAAAATAATACTGGTTTACTGATGTCACTTACTATACCTCCCCTATGTAGATAGATGACCTGAAGCTGTTGCACTGTGGCATCCAATCCATCAGATCACAGAGGCTAAGCAGGGTCAGGCCTGGTTTGTACTTGGATGGGAGATTGTCTGGGAATACCAGGTGCTGTAGGCTTGGGAGAAGGGCCCCGAAACCCTTTCCCACAAAATAATCAGCCCTTGAAAACCCTATGATTAGCAGAGAACCAGTAGCAAGACTATTTCACCTGTTGGACATAGGGTCACTATGAGTCGGACACCAACTCAATAGCACCTAACAACAACAACAACAACATATAGATAGATATAGATATAGATACAGAAATATGGAGATGTACAGATCCCCCACATGTCTGTCAGTTTGCCACACTGTGGGGGCTTGTGTGTTGTGATGAGGCTGAAAGCTATGCCACTGGTATCTCAGATACCAACAGGGTTACCCATGGTGGACAGGTTTCAGCTGAACTTCCAGACTAAGACAGACTAGGGAGTAGGCACCGGCGAACCACTCCCAAACAACTAATCATTGAAAAGGTTATGGATAGCAAAGAAACACTGTCAGAAATAGTGCATCTTACATATTTCAGGCATGTCTTCAGGAGAGATCAACCCCTGGAGAAAGACATCATGTTTGGAAGAGTGGCAGGTCAATGCAAGAAAGGAAAACCCTCCACCAGATGGATTGGAATAGTGTCTGCAACAATGGGCTTAAACATAAATAAGATTGTGTTCCTTGCCACAGAATCAGGAAGTGTTTCGATCTGCTGTACATAGGGTTGCTATGAGTCAGAATCAACTTGACAGTACCTAACAACAACAACAACAGATGTATAGATATAAATAGATAGATAGATACATATCCTTGGGCTCTCTTTGGACTCTGATTCCATAATTATCTTTAGTCTCAAGCTTTAGTCCTTCTCATTCCTTCAATTGCAAAACAACTGGTTTTTGAAAACCTATGAAGTACCAAAATCTTTTTCTTTTCTCTCTCCCTTTCTCTCTCTCCCCAATTATTACTTTGAAGCACTTTTTTAAAACTGCTGTTGCATTTTTGTGGGTGTTTATTTTAGTCTTTTATTCTTGTAAAGGGAAATTCTCAAAAATATATTAATGACATTCCCATAATCACATCTACAATATAAAATTTAATAAGTGAGAGGACTTTCTCTCACTCATTCAACATTTATGTATTGAGTAACTACCCAGATAAAATATAATATTGATTCAAAAACAGATAAATGTTCTCTAAAACAGCAAAGCTTATTATGTTTCTCAGCTTGGGATGAGGAAAATCTGGCACATAAAAGAAAATGCTAGAATGTAAGAAAAAAAATGGTCAGATATAATCAAGTCTCTCTTAGACAATTTAGGCTTAACACACCAGCACTAGAGCTGGAACTGTCACTGTTGTTTTATGTTTCTTTTGATTATTGATGATGATTATTACCTAGAGTCAATTTCATTATATCATTCAACTCCTTTCTACTTAAATTCTTATTTCTTGTTAATGAACATTTGACAGTGATGGTAATCTAAAACTAGACAGCTTTGCAATGATAATAAACTAAATAAACAAAAAGGCAAGATGTCAAGGATCCTGCCATAAGAGTAAAAAATCCGAGCTGGAGCAAAGATGGTGGACAGATAGCACATGCCTTATGACCCAGAGTAAAAGGAAACCTTAATCAATAGTTTAGAACATGCATTGACTAGATAGAGTAATAGATTAGAGATAGTGAAAAAAAAAAAAAATACGGGTAGCAACAAGATCAGAAATCAAAGCTCAGAAGATCTACACAAAACGCAGCAGCTGAGTCACCATTTCCCAGATCGCAGGACACCAAAACTCAGAGAAGAGTCCACTCACACATCCACAGGTGCCCATATCTTACATGGAGTACAACCTTGGCATCATGCCAACACCCTGCCGAGGGGACACGGATAGCACCCTCCACAGAGAAGAACTGGTGAGTTACCCTGAAACAACAGGTTCAGTGCCCATCTCTATGTGGCAACACCAGTGCAAGTGGCAAGTGTATGCTGGTCCAAAAGCCCCATGCAGGAGTGCAGGCCTCAGATCCAGAGGGGAAACTTATCATCCCACCCATCCTGACATGGGTGTGGGCAGTGAACACAGTAGGGGCTGGGAAACGTGCGCTGGCGGAACACATTCGCCTTTCTCCCTCCTGTTGTGGCAGGGCAGTTGCATGACATGACTTTCACACAGATACACAGGCACATGGGCACGTGGACCCCAGATCCACCAGGGGCAATTCAATATCATCTCACTACACTGTGGAATTGGCTAGGGTCTGCAGAAGAGAATGAGTCCCACACGGACAGAGCGTGACCATGGTCTTACAGGGAGTGCAGCAGTGTGGCTTTGTCCCAGGGCAGTTTCACACATGACAGCCACGCAGCCAGACAGCCTGCAAATTCACCGGGGGTGGTTGGATATCATCCCGCCAACTACAAGGCGGGAGTGTCGAGACCACAAGGGGATTTGGAAGGTGTGAGTGGATAAAGAATCCGGCAATAAGACCTAACTTCCACACCAATATGCTCTCGCCACAGGCATTGGGGTGGTGATCTGACTTGGGATCACAGAGCTCCAACTCTGTAGGGCAGGAAAAATTCCCAGAAGGTCACCACAGGTTGTACAGCCTCTCTGGCAATACAACAGGGACCAAATATTTCACAGGGCAATCTCTGAGAGCACCTAGTGGCCTGCTTCAGCCAGAGAGACCACGTGGCTACCCGCCATATCCACCCGTCAGAGGGAAGCTGCACAGAAGCCCCGCCCCCTAAGCCAGCCTACTTCTAACAAGAGAACTGATAGGGAAAAGCCCTTTTCCTGCAGCAAGGTCAGTTGCCTGAAAGAAGAGAGACAGAATCTCAGAAGACTTAAGATTGCTATGGATAGTGGGAAAATCATGGTACCCTGAGCTCTCCAATGTACACTACTTCTTTATTCACTTCATTGTTCAGATACCTCTTGTGAGGGTATACAGGTGTTTTTCTTGTGTGTGTATGATGTGTGTGTGTGTGTGTGTGTGTGTCTGCATGTTTTTTTCTTCTATATATTTGGGTTTGTTTTAGTTAATTATTTAATTTTTAAATTTTAATTTTAATTTTAATTTCCATTAGTCTCTGTTCTCTCTCCTATTTCTCCCTCTTCTTTCCCCATATCCTCCCCCTCCTAATCCCCCAGTAGAGAAACAGAATCTGCTGCCTCACTAGCCCCAGCCCCATTGGAATAGTGAATTGGAGAATGGGAAACTGAGGCGACTCCAGGACACAGATAAGAGTGTAACGAGCTGATGGTCCACTGAACCTAGGAGATCTGATTAAAAACTAAGCCCATTTCAAATTGAGTAGGGCTGGTGAACTAGACTAAGAGCCCCACAGACTAGACAACTGAGGAGTCACACTGTACCTAGTAGACAAATCAGTGACTGGGATCTCAGGGATCAGAGGGAATCTGAACCGGACAGAACTGAATTCAGAGTATGCACCAGATCCTTGTCTATGGTTCTGAAGCTGTAAAAATGCAAGGCTAACAAGGAAAATAAAGTGCCAGAGAATCATCACCACCCAAACTCAAAGGAATAACAGAGGGAGAAGTTCTGCACACTTGGGGGAGATGAAACCTAATTCCTAGACCATATAATGGGGAAGCAAAGTCATAAGCCTACAAGAAAAGCAAAGGGACAGGCTAGATGTGAAGACTCCACTGACCAAAGCCTCCCAATAAATACCTCCAACTAAAAGCCACTTCTAGATATATTTGAATCGGAATTCAGAGTTTTGGTTATTAATATGCTAAGAGAAATCAGAACTAATACAACCAGCACCCTTGAAATCCTTGAAAAGAAGGTATCTCATCTGGAGTCCATTCTCTCCTCCCACCTAGAAATGATTAGGAAAAATCAAGCGATAATCCTTGACATGGAAACCAAACTAAATGAATTAAACTCTGCAAAAGAATCCTTTTCATTGAGGGGACTAGATGAAGCTGAGCTACAAATTTCAGACTCCGAGGACTCAATCCAAGAACTTAAATACATACAGTCAGAAATGGAAACTATGATGAGGGAATTTTAAATAGATTTCCAAGAAGCCTCAGACAGAAAGAAAAAACGAAAATTAAGAATTCAGGGTGTCCCTGAAGGAGAGGAAAGGTCCACCAGAGGACTAGGAAATCTAGTTTATGATATCCTCAAGGAAAACTTTCCAGAGATAATCCAGGATCTGGATACATACACAACTGAAATATTCAGGTCCCCATCCAGAATAGACCAAAATAGGCCATCCCCAAGACATATTATAGCTCGTATGCTTTCATTAGAAACCAGAGAAGCTATTCTGAAAGCAACAAAGGAGAAATCCCAGATAACTTTTAAAGGAAAACCCATTAAAATTGCTACAGACTTCTCCATATCAACCTTGAAAGCTAGAAAGTCTTGGACATAGGCAATTCACAACCTAAAAAAGAACAACTTCCAACCAAGAATACAATTTTCAGCACAATTATCTTTGAAAGTAGATGAGAAGTATAAGATATTCCATGATATTGACACATTCAAACAATTTGCAATGACCAAACCAGCTCTACAGAGGATTGTAAGTCAATTACCACATCGAGGAGAGATGAGACAACCCTATATAGATAATCAAACACTTGAATAGCTGAGAGATAAGTTCAAGCCAAGAAAGGAACAAAGCAACTATGATTCATAAACCAGTAACATGTAATGATTGGATGCATAACAATAGATACTACTCAATAATCACTATTGATGTAAATGGTCTTAACTCATCAATTAAGAGATAGAGAATGGCTAATTGGATGAAAAAACATAAATGCTCAATATGCAGTATTCAAGAAACCCATCTAACTCACAAAGACTGCAACAGACTGAGAAATAAGGGCTGGAAAACAATATACCAAGCAGGGGGAAACAAAAAAAAGTAGGTGTTGCAATTCTAATATCAGATAGATTAACTTTCTGGGTGTTTTGTTTTGTTTTGTTTTGTTTTTTTGTGGTACTAGGGGTTGAACCCAGGGCCTCGCGCCTGCATGCTTTGCAAGTGCTGGACCACTGAGCTGCACTCCCAGCCCCCCCCCCTTTTTTTTTTTTACTTTTCGAGACAGGGTCTCACTAAATTACGCAGACTGCCTCTGGTCTCGAACTTGTGATCCTCCTGCCTCCACCTCCCAAGATGCTGGGATTACAGGCGTGCGCCACCATGCCCGGCTGATAGATTAACTTTCAATCCAAAACTAATTAGAAGAGATAAAGAAGGACACTACATACTACTAAAAGGAACAATCAATCAAGAAGAAATAATGTTTCTAAATATATACAAATACTGGGGCACCTAGATTTATAAGACAAACTTCATGGGACAAAAAGAACTTTATTGGACCAGACACAATAATTATGGGAGACTTCAATAACCGACTGTCACCAATGGACAGGTCATAAAAACAGAAAAACCAACAGAGAAATGACAAATCTAATCTTCACCCTATACCAATTAGATCTCACAGATATATACAGAATATTCCATCCATACAATGAGGAATACACATTATTTTCAGCTCAACATGGAACGTTTTTCAAGATAGATCATATGCTAGTCCACAAAAATTCCCTCAACAAACACAAAAAAGTAGAAATTATTGCCTGTTCCTTATCAGACCACAACAGAATAAAACAGGAACTCAATAGCAAGAATAATTCCAGAAAACTTACAAATTCATAAAGACAAAAAAATCACTGCTGAATGACCAATGGACTGTTGATGAAATTAAAATGGAATTCAAAAAATTCCTGCAATCAAATGATGATGAAAAGATACCCTACCAAAACATATGGGATACAGCAAAGTTTATAGCATTAAGTGCCTTCATTAAGAAGGTAGAGAAGAGCCAAATAAATGAACTAATGACATACCGTAAGATGCTAGAAAATCAACAACAAATCAATCCTACAAGAGCATCCAGAAAGAAATTACCAAGATAAAGGCAGAAGTATCTCAATTAGAATCTAAAAAGATAATTCAAAAAATTAATAAGTCTAAGAGACAGTTCTTTGAAAAGATTAATAAAATAGACACTCCTCTGGCCAATCTCATCAAAAAGAAAAAGGAAAAAACTAATAAAGATTAGGAAGGAAAATGGGACCATAACCACCGACTACAGTGAAATACAGAAAATCATCAGGGATTACTTTGAGAGATTGTATTCCCAAAAGTATGAAAATACAGAAGAAATGAATTTGTTAACACATATAACTTACCAAAACTAACCCCAGAAGACATAAGTGACCAAAACAAGCCCATTACATTTACTGAAATAGAAAAGGTAATAAAAAGTCTCCCAACAAAGAAGAGCCCAGGTCCTGATGGGTTCACAGCAGAATTTTACCAAATTTTCAAAGAAGATATAAAACCTGTCTTCCTCAAATTATTCCAAAAAGTAGAAAAGGAGTGAACACTCCCAAACTCATTCTACGAAGCTACCATCATCCTGATACCTAAACCAGGAAAAGATTCATCTAAGATAGAGAATTATAGACCCATCTCCTTTGTGAATATAGATGCGAAAATCCTTAATAAAATCCTGGTAAACCGAATTCAGCAACATAGTAAAAAGATTATTCACCATGACCAAGTGGGATTTATTCCACAGATGCAAGGCTGGTTTAACATACAGAAATCAATTAATGTAATCCAGCATATCAAGAGACTGGCAAACAAAAACCACATGATCATCTCAACTGATGCTGAAAAGGCCTTCAACAAGGTGCAATACCTTTTCATGATAAAAACCCTGGAGAAGATAGGTATAACAGGCAAATGCCTTAACATCATAAAAGCCATCTATGACAGACCTACACCCAACATTATATTAAACGGAGAAAAACTGAAACCATTTCCTCTAAGATCTGGAACAAGACAGGATGTCTACTCTATCCTATTCCATTTAATATAGTAATTGAACTCCTCACCATAGCAATCAAACAAGAGAAAGAAATCAAAGGGATACAAATTGGCAATGAAGACGTCAAACTATCATTATTTGCAGATGACATGACACTCTACCTCAAAGACCCCAAAACCTCATCCAGAAAACTTTTAGATCTAATCAACTCCTTCAGCAAAGTGGCAGGATATAAAATTAACACACAAAAATCAATAGCTTCCCTTTACACCAACTGTAAGCAGGAAGAGAAGGAAATTACAGATACAATAACTTTCACAATAGCCCACCAGAAAATTAAATACCTTGAAATCAATCTAACCAAAAACCCTACAGACCTCTACAAGGGAAATTTCAAACATTAAAGAAAGAAATAGTAGAGGACACTAAAAAATGGAAGGACCTTCCCTGCTCCTAGATAGGGAGAATCAACATAGTAAAAATGGCTATCCTACCAAAAGCAATCCATAGGTTTAATACAATCCCCATTAAAATTCCAATGGCAGACTTTACAGAAATAGAAAAAATTATACAAAAATTCATATGGAATCACAAAAGACCACAAATAGCCAAAACACTCTTAATCTGCAAAACTAGTGCAGGTGGAATCACAATCCTGGACTTTATACTACAGGGCAGTGGTGGCAAAAACAGCTTGGTACTGGAACAAATATAGGCCTAAAGAACAGTGGAACAGAATAGAAGATCCACAAATACCTCAACACACCTATAGCCACCTAATTATCGACAAAGGAGCAAAGCAAATTAAATTGGAAAAAGGATAGCCTTTGCAATAAATGGTGCTGGGAAACCTGGATATCCGCTTGCAAAAAAGTGAAAAACAACCTGCATCTCTCAATATGCATGACAGTTAACTCAAAATGGATAAAAGACCTCAACATAAAACCAGAAACATTAAAATTAATAGAAGATAGGATAGGCAATACACTACAACATATAGGCATAGGAAAGTATTTCCTTAATAGGAGTCCAATTGCTCAAGAAATTGCAACAAGAATAGATAAATGGGATTATATGAAATTAAAAAGCTTCTGTACAGAAAGGAAACAATTAACAGAGTCAAGGAAATCACCACTGAATGGGGAAATCATCTCACATTCTATATATTGGACAGAGGTCTATTTATCAGAATTTATTAAGAACTCAAGAAAAAATACCCAAGAAAACAAATAACTCAATACACAAATGGGCAAAGGAACTGAATAGACAGTTTTCAAGTGAAGTCACCTATAAAGCCATGAAGCACATGAAAAATGCTCAATATCCCTAGCCATTTGTGAAATGCAAATTAAAACAACTCTGAGATTCCACCTTACTCCAGTAAGAACAGCCAAGATCAATAAAACAAATAACAACAAATGCTAGTGACGTTGCAGAGAAAAGGGAACACTCTTATACTGCTGGTCGAGCTGTAAATTAGTCCAACCACTTTGGAAATCAATACGGAGGTATCCAAAAAAACTAAAAATAGATCTACCATATGACCCAGGTATAACACTATTGGGAATTTACCCAAAGGGAGATGTGCCATCATACCACAGAGACACCTGAATCTCCATGTTCAATGCAGCATTTTTCACAATAGCAAGGATATGGAATCAACCAAAGTGCCCATCAACAAAAGGATGATAAAAAAAATCTATGGTACATATACACAATGGAATACTACTCAGCAATCAATAAAATGAAATAATGCCATTTGCAGCAAAATGAATGGAATTGGCGAAAATTATTTTAAGTGAATGAACACAAGCCCAGAAAGAGAAATACCACATGTTCTCACTCATTTATGGGAGCTGAATCAAAAATTAAAAGAAGAAAAAAATCCTATGGGGAGTTCAGAACATAATAAAAAGCTTAAGTTGACTTCTCAGAGAAGGGACAATTTGGGGAGCGCCAAAGAAGCAGGGAGGGATTTAGCAAAAGGAGAAAATCCTGGGAGAGGAGTGGGGGGAGAAGAGGAACAAGGAGGAATGAGGAATGGAGGAGGGGGAGACCTCAGGGTGAACAGCCCAACTTTAATAGTTCTTGAAATAATTATAATTACACCAATATTATCAAAGAACAGCAATAATGTGGATGAGCTAGAAAATTCAGGTAATAGTACTGACAATGTAAAAAGACAGTTCACTACAGAGAAAGTTTCGATCTTAAACATAATTGGGATCCAAGGATATATAGAAAAATATTACCACAAAAAGACATGCAAACGGAAGAGATGTCTTTGGTGGGAGGGTGGGACGGGGGAAGGAAGCACACAAGAGGGTAAGGGGGAACTTATCTGTGCAGTGTACAACAAAATGCATATATAGAAATGTGACAATGAAATGCATGTCAGAATGAAACATTAAGTTGTACATTAAAAATTTCCAATAAAAAAGTCAAAAATCCCTAACATCTTTGTAAGTTGAATAAAGTAGAAAGTTATAACTACCCAAGTAAGTCAAAACTGATATTTTAATTGATGTCCAAATAACCAGGTATAAGTGGAAAATTTTTCAACTGAATTGCTGATAGGATGACCTCAATTTTTCTACTTTCTTCACTAAAGGAATTATACCTCCATATGACTCCTGAGTCTACTGAAAAAAAAGAATGAAACTAAATATGGATTACTTGAGGACAAGTATAGGAGGAAATGGGGAGTGTCATTTTTTAAAATGAGAAACTTCTGCATGAAATATGCAATCAAAGAATACAGTGAATGTTACATAATTGGCACTAGATAATCATGTGAGTACTAATTAAGGCTCAACTCTATTGTACTTGGTTGAAGAACAGCATTGCCAGAAAATTATAAATAAATTGGGATGAGTAATTTAAATCTGAAACAGTGAATGTCAATAGTGCTAACAAATGAATTTCTAGAAAGAAAACAGAATAATACATAAAACATTTACCACACCTAAAAGAAAAAAAAAGAAAAAGTCTGCAGGTATAGCACCCTTGCATGGTCTTGGAAACTAAGCTATAGAATCCTATCTGATCTTGGAAACTGCAGCTATAGCATCTTGCCTGATCCTGGAAACTAAGCAGGGTCAGCCTGGTTAGTCCTTGGATGGGAGAGACCACCTGGGAATACCAGGTGCTGCAAGCTAGGCAGAAGGACCTGGTACTCTACTCCCGAAACTCCCACGAGGGTCGCTATGAGTTGCACCCAATTCAATGGCACCTAACAAGAAGAAGAAGAAAAAGAAAAGAACTATAGACCATAAGGTAGCACCATTAGAAAAGCTAAAATCATAGTATAGTAGAAGAAGTGAATTTAATACACAAATAAATCTTGGAGAGCAAAGCATTTTTAAAAATGAAATTATTTTACATGTTTATTTAATATTTTTATAGTTTAGAAAGAATTTTATATGTGTTATATTATCTGATTCCTACCACTGAGAAGTTGTATTATGTCGATTTCACATAAAACTGAAATTCATAGATTCAAAATCACGGAGCTACTAAATAACAGATTTGGAGCTTAATCCTAATGCCTTTGATTCCAAATATAGTGTTCTCTCCACAACGCCACACTTAATCCTCCAAAAAAAGAGTAGCATTTTCCATGGGGAAAAAAAAAAGACTTGGCCAGACATAAATTTTATCATTGCATTTTAGAATCTTGGGTTAAATGTTAAATTGCTAATTTTTACATGTTTATTAAAATAAAAATTATATTCATAATATAGAAATAAAAATGGTCCTACTATTATAAGCCTGATATGTGAAGATTTTTATTCATTAATCAAGTATTTATTGTATATCTTATTATGTTTCAGATACTGGGAACTCTATATGAAACAAGATTGGCAACAGTCTAATCACACAGAGATTTTACCCTGAAAAGTAAAACTAATCAAATAAATTAAGTAATTAAATAGAACAGTTCAACAGGTAGAAGATTAAAGCAGAGTATAATAATACTATGATGAGATACCAGACGCCATGGCAGCAGACAAGTAAGTTGATGCTATACATATCAAGTTAGACCTTATATCCAAGGAGAAATGACAAGCCATAAAAATTTTTATGGCAATCATGATCATATTTTAGTTTTAGAAAGATTATTTTAATTACAGAGTGATATATATCAATTAAAACGAACAATAACAGTTTTCTTTCATAACATTTTAATAAATATATGCAAAATTGAATGGTCAATTTTTTGTCACTACTTATTAGACATGACTAGAAAATAAATGTACTGTATTAAAAAAAACTTTTAGCCAGGCACACTGGAACATCTATAATCTCAGCACTGAGGCTGAGACAAGAGGATCACTAGTTCAAGGCCAGCCCACTCTACATAGCAAGTTTGAGGCCAGCCTAAGCAACATAGCAAGATCCTGTCTCAGGAAAAATTAAAAAAAAAAAAAAAAAAAAAAAACCAGGAATATTTATATGTTCTTAATTCTTACTGACGATGTTATTATTTTTGTTATTTTGCAAACAAGGATATTTATATGAACATAGTCACATGATGAAAACCAATAGATGGGAGGAAGAGGCAGAAAGAGCGTAAGTTCAAGACCAGAGGCAGTCTAACTTGAACTAATTAACCGAGACCTTGTCTCAAACAGTAAAAAAAAAAAAAAAAAAAATGGGCTGGGGGTGCAGCTCAATGGTACAGCACTTGCAAAGCATGCAAGTGCGAGGCCCTGGGTCCAACCCACAGTACCACAAAAATAAAAAGGAAAGAGAGAGAGAGAGAGAGAGAGAGAGAGAGAGAGAACCAATGGAAAAGTTATTCTTTCATTGGGTCTTTAAAAAGAAGTTTTTAATATTAAAATTTACAATTCAAGATGATACAATAAAAGTGTCACTTAGCTGGGCACCATGACACACACTTGTAATCCCAGCAACGTGAGAAGCTGAAGCAGGAGAATTGCAAGTTAGAAGCCAGAGGCAGCCTGTGCAACTGAGCAAGATCTCATTTCAAAACAACAACAAAAAAAATGCAGATGAGGTGTAGCTCAGTGGTAGAACACTTGCCTAGCATGTGCAAGGCCCTGGACTCAACCCCTAGTATCACAAAAAAAAAAGGTCTCATTTTATTATTAACAATATAAGCTAGTATTTATTAAGCAATAATTAGCATTCTGCATAAATTATCTTAATCTTCACAAGAATCTAAAGACTACTACTAGATAGATTTTACAGATGAGGAAACTTTAGACAGAGAAATGATGTAACTTGCCTGTTAGGATTCTTCTGTGTAACAAACTAACTGAGAAAATCAACTTAAAGGAAGAAAAAGGTTATTTACTTCATGGTTTCAGAGATTTCAGTCCATAGTCACTTGCCTTGTTGCTTCAGGCCTGCAACGTGGTGGGTTCCATGTTCTAGGCAAGGCAACCAAGGCCATTTTCCAACACTGGCAATCAAGCCTTTAATATATAGGTAGGCCTGTGGGGGACATTTATAATCCAAACCATAATATTACTCAGGGCTACATGAACAGTAAGTGCTGGAACGAGTATTCAAACTCTGGTCTATCTAAAACCAAAGCCAATATTTTAAATATTATGCCACTGGCTCACTAGGATAGGATCAGTGTTTCTTTTTTTCTATAACTGTCTTTAGTAATTATAGGGTACCATTGTCATCACCCAAAATTTTAAAGCACTTTAACAAACAACTATTGATCAGATTATTTCTCCTATTGAAACAAAAAGACATCAGTATAAAATGGTGGATTTATATGCTTCTTTCAGATAAGCCATGTTTTCAAATATTCTATGAAATTGTTGAAGAGAAGGATGGGAAATACAAGGTTAAGGAGTAATAAACAGAAAGGAAATAGCAAATTGCTAAATAAAATTACTATTCAGCTAGGTGGGCTGGGATTTAGCTCAGTGGGTAGAGTGCTGCGCTGCAGTCTCTGAGGTCCCGAGTTCAATTCCCAGCACCCCAAAAATGGGAGAAGGGCCTGGCAATCCACTCCCAAGGCAATCCCGAAACAGTCAGCCATTGAAAACCCTATGAGGGTCGTTATGTTGGACACAACTCGATGGCACCTAACAACAACATTCAGCTAGGTATTGAAGTACTCATTTTTCCAGTTGTAGAAAACTAGGAAAAGAAAAGAAATATAAACAAATAAATAAATAAAACTTGAAAATTAAATACAGGAGAAAATGTCTGGCCAGACTTAAAGCAGACTCTGGAGACTGCAATAATTTTGTATTTAGTAGGTGGTTTATAAATTACTTTAGCATCTGTGGGAGAGACAAAATACTAAGAAGAAATGTTACCATTATGTTTAAATAACAAAAAGCATACTATGAAATTTTCTATTTGTGATCAAATGTGTCACTGCCATTTCTAAGCAGGGGTGCTCCAGAAGTTCACCAGGAAACTAACCTCGTATCACTGATGGAAGGAGACTCTGAGTCTGAACAAAACATTTCTCCTCCTCAGAACCTGCTCCCCCTCAAAAAGTATTCTAATGATAAACATTTGTGTAAACTTTCTTGTTTATAAATCAATTTTCACATGAACTAGATATTTTTATTTCATATTCACAATAATCTCAAAAGGCTTATGAGTATGTTTTGTTGTTGTTGTTGTTGTTGTTGTTGTTGTTAGGTGCCCTTGAGTCAGGTCTGACTCATAGCAACCCTCATAAAGTTTTCAATGGCTAACTGGGGATTGATCTGGGAGTGGATTTCCACGTCCTTTTGCCATTTTTGTGGTGCTGGGAATTGAACCTGGAACCTCAGAGAGTGCGGAGCAATACTACACAAAGCTGAACCCCAGCCCCCATTATTAATACAGTTATGTTTTAAAAGGAGGAATTTAAAATTCAAATTTGTTTATTTTCTTTACATAATGTCAGCTAGCTGACTATAAACACTGGATCCCAACCCCTCCACTGCACCACGATGTTGTTCAATTTTTCAAAGAATATCACACACTTCACACTGAAAGGAACATTGGACAAGTTCTGATCCTAATTCTATCACTAACTAGCTCTGTAAAAGTAAAGTTCATATATATTATTTGATGAGGAAAAAATATATATGTAGTAAGGGCAGGAGTGATGTTAAACTTTAAAAAAAAAAAAAGGAAATTGAAGGTCAGGAGAGTTACACGATCTTGCCAGGTCACCTGGTGGCACATCACCACCAAGAAGGCATGTAAACTATTTCATACATGGGAAATAGGCACTTTGAGAAAGCACATTTCTTTTTCTCTCCCTAAATTTTCCCATTTCCTTTCCTCTAATTCAAGTAGACAATTGGTTCAGTACTTTGTTGCCTCAGGGGAGGTATGTGCCAAGACAAAAAACAGAAGGGAGTGTTAAGTGATTCCAGTTTTGTGTTCACAAAGCCTAAACCTTTACAATAAAAGAACTTTGTCACACAGATGAAAGAGAGATTCTCAGGTACAGGTAGAGAATGGGACTTCGAGCACCTCTACAGTCCAGAAAGAGAGTTTCACAGGAAAAAAACAGTAAGTCTTTGGATGCCAAGGCAGCAAGTATCTGGGCTCCGCTTGCTATCAGCATTGCCTGGAGGGAGGCAAGACTCAGAGAGGAATAGCATTAGAATGAATATAAGCAAACAGAAACACAGAAATTCCAGAAAAAAAAGTTAAAGTCCATAACTTGGAAAAGGAATCTCTGCCGGGCCAGAAAGAATTATCTAGACACAATCACTCATATCTCAGAGGTAAGCTATTGTATATATTATCCCCATTCCTGATGAAACCCTATATTAGCCCCAGTGAAGTAGAGAAACCTCCAAAAGGATTAGAATTATTTTGTCCACTACCCAGTGGCTAAGAGTAAAAAACAAATTTGAATTATAGAAAACAAATAGGTATTTTTATAGACCTAAACTTATAGATCAAAACTCCAGCTCAATGATTATCTTATCCTGTCCCTTCTCCCAGTAGCCAAGTCTTCTGACTACTTACTAGTCTAGGTTTTTCCCACCACATCAGCACTATTGATGATGATGATGACAATGATGATGATGATGACAATGATGATGATGACAACGATGATATAAGATGTGATGATATAATTCAAGGAAAATAAAATTATAATTTGAAACTATTACTATTTCCACATTCAACGGTAAACTTCCACTCATTTTTTGTATATCATCTTACATATCACATCTTCCATAGATGGGTTTAAGTCCTCATCTGTTTCCATGACACAGTATGTTAACATCACTTTGTTGTTGTTGTTGTTAGGTGCTGTCGAGTCAGTATCCGACTCATAGTGACCCTCATTGGGTTTTCAATGGCTGAGTGCTTCGGGATTGCCTTGGGAGTGGATTGCCAGGTCCTTCTCCCATTTATGCGGTGCTGGGAATTGAACTCGGGGCCTCAGAGACTGCAGCGCAGCGCTCTACCCGCTGAGCTAAATCACTACACAACATTAAATTGCTTGCTTCCACATCTCCCTAATGAATTTCAAGAATCATAAAGGCAGAGACTAAGTATCATTTGCCCCTGTAAAACATACACTTGGTACAGTGCCTGGCACATGGCAGGCACTCAATCAATCCTTATTGGATGGATAAATGATGGAATAAATAAATGGAAGTAAAATAAACCCATTAACTTAGATATGTGTGTGTATATATGTATACATATATATATATATATATATATATATATACACCTTTTAAAATAATTTTAGTTTGCTTATCGCCCATAAGGGACTTTAGAATAGAATAGAGTTGGTAACATTGAAAAATCCCATGAGGGTCGCTATGAGTGGGACCATACTCGACTGCACCTAACAACAACAGGTTCATTCCAAGTCTTACCATACTTTCAATGATAAAGACATCACAACTCTCCAAAATGACAGTGCCCCAAGATAGTGTCATCAGAAGAAATGAGATACAAAATCTTATCCACAATCTTTGTAAGTTTAAATTTAATCATTCATTTTCACAGGATTTTTCTGCCTTATAGTACATCATCCCTCTTGATATTAAAGCCTAAAATAGATGGGGTCAAGAGAACTGTTTCATAATGGAGGTGATTTGGGTATAATTCTTGAAATAACTTTGAAAAACTTGTGCAGAAAGCTTACTAGTTGAAATTCAGAATGACTGACTGGACAGAAGAGACTGAGTAAAACTCATGATCCTTTGCTGACAAAGCAACCTACATTGAGGATACAGAAAGCTCATGGCTTGGCTGCTACAAGTTCCTGTACAAAAACTGTGGCTGAGAAACAGATACCCCTCACCCAATAAAAAAATGTTTTGCATCTCAGCCTTATACCCTAAAAATATTTTGTAATCACTGACATGGTAACAGTAAATATTAAAACTAAGAGCACATAAAAAAAATATAAGAAAAATAGTGTTCTTGTACTTTAGTGAATATATTATATAATAGGAAAGATTTATTGACAGAAGCATGAGTGAATTGGAGACCTTAATTCAAAATTTTAAAAATTCCAATGTTTTATGTACATTTCTTACTGACTAGACAGTTTGACTAAAAAATGTAAGCAATAACAAGACTAAAGGAGATATCAAATATTTATTTCCAATGGAGTGTTTGAGCAGTTGTCCTCAAAACCTACCATGTCACACATCTTATGGTATCAAGTCATTAGCATATCATTTACATATTTCTCAATACATAAGATGTGTAAAATAAAGACATCATTTTACTTCTATGCCTATTGTTTGATTCATGGCATACAACTAATCAGTAGTTGAACTTAAAAATATTCTTTTAGCTGAGCATGGTGGCACATGCCTATAATCGCAGTGACTCAGGAGGCAAAGGCAGGAGGATTTTAAGTTTGAGGCTAGTGGCAGCCTGCACAATTTAGTATGACTCTGTCTCAAGACAGAAAAACGTTTTAAAGGGGGCCTGAGGGGTGCAGCTCAGTGGTAGAGCACTTGCAAAGTATATGTGAGGCCCTGAGTTCAGTCCCCAACTACCACACCAAAGAAAACCTTTTTACTTTAGTTTTAGTGAATTATTTTTTTTACTTTGAATCAGAGAAATTGCAAAAACCTTTGATAACTTTTTTTTCCAATGCCTTCCAGGAAAATCCAATGCTTAACTCTTTTGCATTTTATTAGCTGTGAAGAAAAAACAAAACATGAAGTTTTATAAAACAGAAAAAAACATCTACACTGGTGCCTGTAGCTGTAGCACTGTGGCGTCCAATCCCCTCAGATCCCAGAAGCTAAGCAGAGTTGGGCCTGGTTAGGACTTGAATGGGAGACTGCCTGGGAACACCAGATACTGTAGGCTTGGGAGAAGGACATGGCAACCCACTCCCAAAAATCAATTCACTATTGAAAATGCTATGAATAGCAGAGAAGCACGACACTAGTGTTTCACCTGTCATACATAGGGTCACTATGAGTCAGACACTGACTCAACAGCACCTAACAACAACATAGCACTGGTATGGAAAACATTAAAGTTCAAATACAACTTTGAAAAATGTATGAAAAGAAATAAAATAGCCACTCAGGAACAGTTAATTCAGATACATATAGTCTCCTTTATTGATTCTGAAAAATACAAACTTCTTAAACTTAAGAAAAGCTAGAGATGGAAAAAGAGTATACACAGCTAATGAGATGCAAATATAAATTATGAGATACTACAAAATAGAAGTTAACCCAAAAAGTGCTACAAACAAATAATGAAAGAAAATTTTAAATGAGGAAAGAATAAGCAGAATAGTCTAAGACCCCTTTCCCAGAGAGAAAAAATAAGAAGGAAAACAGAAACAACACTTTTATGAGGTATACAGTTAACCAGAACAAAGACATAAAAGACTATGGGCTCAGGAAACAATAATCACAATTTCAAGAATGCCCATAAAATACACAAAAGTATCATGTTTTAAAATTCTAAATATACAATATCCTACAGATTCCTTTAAAAAGATACAATACCAAAACAAATGAATATGAAAATGATAATATTTAACTTTCAGTATGCAGTAAAAATTTATTTATACATGATTCATTAGATCACTGAGAACAGTTGCACACAAAAAAAAAGAATTCTAAGGAAATAAGTGTCATGTTAAGTGAATAATATCAGGTAGAGTTCTACATCAGTTTTAAAGACACTCAGAAGATAACTAATAGGACATTTTTTTAAAAACACAGAAATGAAGCATTTACCTCAAACTATTAAAAGCAATGAGCTCAGGGCTAGCAGTATAGCTCTGTGGAAGAGCATTTGCTCGGTGTGCACAGGCCTTGAGTTCAATCCCTAGTATTGCAAAAACAAACAAATCAAAGTAATGATTTTTTCACACAGTTAATGACAATAAAAAGAACAAAAACTGTTCAAAAAGGAAACCATATTGTACTTAAAATTTCTGTTGAAGAATATTTTATCCTTAAGCAGAAATTTTCTGCTGAAAACATAAAAGACACAACTATCATTAACTTTATTTTTACATTAACTCAACACGAAATCCTATCACTTCAGTTCAAGAAGTCATATTGAAATAGCCTCTTACAACCCACTATAATCTTGTGCATATCAGAAAATGCTAATTAACTTATCATGGATTAGCCCTAAATTTTCACAAATTAAAATGTCAAAGATTATCCTAAGGACTCAGGAGTAAATCAAGTTACCATTGTAGATAATTGAATCCTGAATTAAAAAAAAAAAAAAAAAAACAGCTGCTGAGGAAAAAAAATCTCTAAGAGAGAATGGAAGAGTCATTTCTTGATAAAATGGAGATCTTGAAAAATGTGAAGAGGCTGAGATGGAAGAGGTAGAAAGTAATGCTATAAAGCAAAAAAGACCTACAGCAGTTTGCAACTTATCCAAGCTCAATCAAGAACAGCACCTAGAAACAGAGCATATAAACAGACTTTGTGCAATTCCACACCCATTCCCACTTCCCACCATGGGGGCATGTTAATCAATGAGAAAATTTCCTCTCACTTTAGCAACAATATACAAAATAATCACCAAATGAATATATGTGAGCCAGGTGCCATGGTACACACCAATAGTCCCAGAGACTTGGGAGGTTGAGGCAGGAGGATCACAAGTTCAAAGCCAGAGGCAGGTTGTGCAATTCAAGGAGACCCTGTCTCAAAATGAAAAAAAAATAACAGGGCTGAAGGTGCAGCTCAGTGATAGAGGACTTTTCTAGCATGGTAAGATCCTAGGTTCAATCCCCCAGTACTGCAAAAAATAAAAATAAATATGCCTTATGAAAATTTCATATCTTGATAAGAATATACTCAATAACCACTTGGCTCGATGGTGATGGTTATTATTTTAAATCACATTACGTGTAGGTCCTTTCATCATATCTACCACAATATAACAATAAAGGGAAAAACATTCACAGTGATGGAGAACAGTCTCCAGGCAGAAAAAACCTAGGTTAAACTCTAAAATGTTTGGTTTTCTTATACTGTAGAAACAACAGAGATAGTAAACTTAGCCTATTAAAAATATACTACACATGTAATAACTTGCTTGGCTAGTTGTCTATACTTTAAAAATATATATCTTAATACTAATAATTTTAAGAATTTAAAAATAATATATTACTTCTCTAGATCAGTAGAGTTCATTAACTCTACTTCTACATGAACTCCAGTTCATTAACTGATTAACGTTCATTAAGTGAATTACTTAATGTATACACTTATCAGATCCGACTTATAGTGACACTCATAGTTTTCAATGGCTGATTGTTTCGGGATTGCTTCAGGAGTGAATTATCAAGTCCTTCTCCCATTTTTGCGATGCTGGGAATTGAACCCAGGTCCTCAGAGAGTATGGAGCAGCACTATACCAACTGAGCTAAACCCCAGCCCATATATACTTTAGTATATGAATATACACTTGTTTTGCTAAGTAGATCTTGCTGATTTCCTTTAAAAATTTGACCTAAAATTCCATTATTAAAGAAGAAGAAAGAAAGAGAGGAAGAGAGAGAAAGAAGTAAAAAGAGAGAGGAAGGAGCAAACAGAGGAAGTCTGTATAATACTTTCTTATAAAGTATTAATTTTCAACTATAGATCAGCAATTTCTATAAAAGTTCCTTTAAAGGTAGGAACTTTTAAGAAACTCAGTCTATTGGTTTTAGAAACCTTAAGTTCACTTGGCTTGATTAAGTTGTACATAGAACACCAATTGCACTCCCTTTTCTTCCTTCTCATCTAGTTTTCTCTCTCTCTCTCTCTCTCTCTCTCTCTCTCCCCCCCTCTTCCTTCTCTTTTTCCCTTCTCACTCTCCATCTCTCTTTTATCCTCCTTCTCTCCCTCCCTTCCTGCCTCCCTCTCCCCCCATCTCAAGCACACACACACACACACACACACACACACACACACACACACACACACAATTAGTCCAAGAGAACTAAAAGGACTGTCTAGAGAAATGGTAGAAAGAGTAAAAACAGACATTAAGTTCAATAAGTCAAAGAGCTATATTGTGTATTTGCTATATTCCCCAAACCATTCTTCTTCCAGATAAGTCAATTGTGTGAGATCTGGACAAGTGTGACTCCAAAATCTAGAGAGTTTGTTGCTTTCAGTGGTATTATGGGAAACAGTGAGAGAAAAAGCAATCCTAGTCCTAAATCTTGTGCAAAAAGCACATTTCTAGGTGTTTCAAAGGTTTTATGTATCATTGTCCTTCACACATATCAAGTTGGATAAAAGCACCTTAGTGACTATCATTTTTAAATATACAGGTAGAAGGACTAAACACCATGCAGATCCAGGTTGCACTTTAACCTACAGCTCTTAGGCTTTGATTTCATATTGTAACTATTCACAGAACTAGACAACACTTGGATCTATGTTAACTCAGTATAGTCAAGTTTAAAGGAGTTATAAATTGTGATTCAAAACTAAGAAACTATCATTCTTCTTAATTTCCATATCAGATTTTTTTAATTAATTTTACTAGGTTCCTTTAGGATAAAGTTATCCTAAAGTAGATCTATGCTAAATTGAAACCCTAAAGTCCGTCCTGTAATAAACTATGCTTCAAGAATCCACTGCATCTTGACCAATTCCGAGTAATAAAAGTTACTGAAGGGGAGGAAAAAACCAGGTGTGTGTTGCATTTGGGGAACTTGCCAATTATATTATTGCATAACACATGTATCTGGAAAAGCACAAGTTACCAAAGTTGTATTTTATCAAATAAAGTACAGATTCACATTAGAATAAACCCAAATATGAAATCTATTTTTAATCAAAAGATAAAGCTATAATTTTTTCCAGGACAAACAAAACTGTTTGTTATCTTTTATAACTATGTAATTGGCTCAATATATATTAAGTCCACAAGTAAGAGCTCCATGGTACAAGTTTCTTTCTTAAAGATTGCTTAAACTAAGCTTTAAATGCTAAGGTAATAAGCTAAAGATCAAAATCTATAGTACTGAATCTACTCTTACTACAAATGGTAATATAGAGATCTTGAGTTATGAATCACTAATGTCTATAATTAAATACTATATAGTTCATTTTACTATATAGCAAACTATCACTGAATGATGGATGTACCATTGAAGAGATATTATTACAATAAATATTTCCCCAAACCAAGACAAAATTTTACTCTCCAATGGAATACAACTTAAGTTACAAATACGAGAAACCAAGAAAAGGGAAAATCGTATGCTATATAGGAACTTCATAGCCCACCTTTCTTCTTGACTGGCATCTTGGATCTTTCCACTGCCACAGGATTCAGGATCTCTTTTCACGTCTTTCAGTGAGGCAATTGGATTGAGACCAACACCAGGTAACTGTTGCAAACCACTTTACTGTTCAATTTTGAGATCCAGGTTGAGTCTTCTATTTCAGATAAAGAAAATAATTATGTATTTTTCTCAGGACCGAAGTTTTTACACTGCCCGCAGAGTTTAGAGTAAAATAAATTTTGAGTTTTTCAAGTTTTTCAATTTGTATAAAACATGTGTTCTGTTTTTTAAAAAGCTGAGAAAGTTACTGCAAGCATAGAAAACGTTATTAAAACTCTTCTTCAGGCAGCAACATTTTGGGAAGTTCAGTGACTAACTCAGTTAAGGCACAAACCAAATCTAGACAGCTGTCTAGTTGACGAGAAAGCGTCTCAATTCTTGGGGGGAGGAACCTCCCCTTTCAAAAACGTTAAATACCCTCTTTGACTCTGGTCTCGTAAAAGGTGCGTGGGTTTGAACAGTTTGCTGGGGCAGAAAACAAATTGAAAGGCCCCTTTCTATTTAATGGACCACAAGTTCCAGATCTCACCCCGTCACTAAGACAGGATCCAGCTTGTTGTCACTTTCATATTTTTCTCTGCGCTCTCCAAGCCCCCAAGGCTTGATCCTTAATGCCCCTCTGATTCTGATCCTCCCATGTATTAGCCGAGAGTACTAAAAAGAAGGAAAGCAATCCCTTGGCATGGAGACATTAAAGTGACAGTGCTACTCAATGGGCACTTGATGCAGGATGAGTTGGCGAAGCAGATTTCTTCACACTGGAGTCATTCACATCGTGCCATCTCTTCGCCTCCAAGCAGCTCCCTACCCGGCGAGGAAAAACACGGAGACTGGTGGAGAGGAGAAACCAAGCCTTCCCCCAGAGGGGTTTTCAGAGACGCCGAAGTAGTGTTAAGCGTGCAAGCGCGAGCTGTGCCAGCGGTCCGCGGGCTCCTACACGCGAGCGCAGCTAGCTGTGTGGCTTCCACATCCACCCTTTCTCTCAGTCTCTCTCCACACTACCCACCTGCCTCCTGCAGAAAAGAACATTTCTCTGCCACCGCTGGCCACCCCTGCCCGCACCCCGCTCCTAGCTGGAAGAGCACTGAAATGTCCTGCCCGCTCCAAGCGATGGAGGGTTTCCTCAGGCGAGAGAAACAGCAGCACTAGACATTATATAACTCTCGAGTTTGCCTTCTCCAAGACATGGAGACTGGAGGGGTCGGGGTGGCCGGCCTGGGAGAGGCGGCGGGCGTGTAACGCGCACAAAAGCGCGCCAGGCCTCCTCGCGGCACCCTCCACCCGGAGACACGGCGGACGGGGGGCTCTTCGCCGAGGAGAGGGGGCCAATTCGTATCCGCTGCCTTTCCTAAGCGAGCTACAGGATGGACTCTGAGGGGACTGGAGGCTGGGAAGAGGAGGCTAGTGAGGGCTGCTCTGAGGCGCGCGCGCGGCGGGTGGGAGGGTCTGAGGAGGAGGTGCCCCAGGGGCCAGAGCCTGGATACGCGGGCCGGGTCAGCGGGGCGAGGTTCCCAGGCGAGGAAAAGGGACGGCCCGCCGGCGCCCAGCCAGCCCAACTGCCCCGAGGCGGGGAAGGCGCGCAGCAACATTGCCAGGCTCGAACCACCCCTTGCTCTCCTCAGGTTGGGAGGAGGCGGAACTACGCGGCCCAACAGCAGGGAAAGGCAACACTGGGCTGGCCCAGGGGGCGGGCCCACGGGGGGCCTGGGATTCATCAGAGCCAATGAGCGGCCGTCACTTCTGGACGCCACGCCCAATCGCCGCCAGGCGGGAGGGCGCGGCGTTTGACTGGGTGGGGGCGGGCTGGGCTGCAGGCGAGAGAGGCCAGCCGTCAGCCCGCCCCGCTTCCCGCCTGGGGCGGTCCGGGTCCCCGTCCGCCCGGAGTCACGTGAGCGCCCAAAATGGCGGCGCCCAAGCGAGGGCACGGGGCTGACGTGAGGGATGCAAGTGTTGTGCCGGTAGGAGATGGAGAAGGGTCTGAGGTAGGCGGAAACCTGGGGTAGTATGTACTTTTATTTCTGCAGCCTCAAATGTTGGCCGCTTCCTCTAAGATGAAGGACGTAAATGATTTGAACAGCTAATTAGAACCGCTCCCAAGTCCACGAAGGGTGTTATGAAAACCCCAATTGCTACGGAAAGAGGCGGAGAGAAAAAGATCTGAAGTCTAGTCCTGTCTGCAGCTTGTTTTCTCTTGCCTCCGGACCTTTGTACAGGCCTTATCTTCAGTGATTAATATTTCCTTGCTCCTGTCCCTTTCCACCCGCGTCAAATTCTCCCCTTACTGATACTCGTTTACATGTCACTTCCTCCAGGAGGCCTTCCCACATTTCCCTTGTTTAGATTAAAATTTTCTTTCTTTTTTTTTAATGGCATTCTCATTCTGCGTTTAAATTTTCTGCTTATCTTGCCCTGACTTTCTGCCATGTTCTGGGTTCTTGAAGACATTCACTTGGGGGCCTGCGCGAATGTGGAATAAAATTCCGAAGGTCAAGTGAAAGAATACATATAAAAGTACAATACAACTGTAAAATACTTTGCAAATTATAACCTACATAAATGTACTCTTAGTGGTATAAGTGTGGTGATTGGTTTAGTGGACTTGGACTAGTTAATATTTATATAAAATGTTGGTTGTAGCAAAATCTTTACACTTCAATACTTGTTAAAAGTCTTGGAAGTGGTTCGGCGTAGATGAATGTAGAGCACTTAGCTTGTGCGGGGAGGCCCTGGTTCTATACCCAATACTGCAGAAATAAATAAAAGTCTTTATGAAAGTTAGTAAGCACATATATATATATTTGGGGGGGGTACTGGGGGCTGAACCCAGGGCCTCGCGCTTGCATGCTTTGCAAGTGCTGGACCACTGAGCTGCACCCCCAGCACATTTTTTTTAACTTTTTAGGACATGGTCTCGTTAAATTACACAGACTGCCTCTGGTCTAGGGAACTTGTGATCCTCCTGCCTCCACCTCCCCAGCCGCTGGAATTATAGGCCCTGCGCCACCGTGCCCGGCTAGTAAGTGTATATCTGCTTTAAGAAGGAGAGTGTAATGAAAGCAATCAATTTTTTGACAATGCTTTGCAAAGACTAAGCACTCAATAAATACATGCTTTGTTCATTATTTCAGTACTTACTGTCTTGTAATCATAATCCTAGTCTGCAGCCATAGCACTGTGGCATCCCATCCGCCTGTTCTAGGAAGCTAAACAGGATGAGCCTGGTTAGTCCTTGGATGGGAGACCACCTGGGAATATCAGGTGCTTTAGGCTAAAGAGAAGGACCTGGCAATCCACTCGTGAAACAATCTGCCATTGAAAACACTATGAATAAATAGCAGAGAAGCACTGACAATAATGCTGGGCATGGCATAGTGTCAAAAAGTGTTTGGTTTAGTTGTACCCAGGGTCACTATGAGTTGAACCCAACTCGATGGCACCTAACAACAGTCATAATTGTTGCTGTTGTTGTCGAGGTTTTTTTTTTCTCTCTCTTCTATATAGCTAAAAGTATAGACTAATTGGGTGAGTGTTAAGATTATGACCTGAAAGGTTTCTTTTAGTGAGAGGAGCTTCAGTGAATTGCATGACAGCAAAATAAAAATTTATGTAAGGTTTCTGGTTAATAGTTATGTTGATATCTGCCTACTTGATACACTAGGTAGATTAGGTAGAGAATCTGCCTTTGAGAATCTCCCATAGATACTACTCTCTCTCCTCTTCCATTTCTATTGGATGTCAGGGAGAAGCAAAAGATTAAGTCTATTCCCTGAAAACAATAGTAATTTGAAAAATGTTTTATCTTTTTCTCCATCCTCCCCAGATATTTTATTTTATTTTATTTTATTTTTTGCAGCACTGGGGGCCTGAACTCAGGGCCTTGCACATACTTTGCCAAATGTTCTACCAATGAGCGGCACCACAACCCCTTTTTTATTTTTTATCTTACGATAGGGTCTTGCTAAATTACACAGGATGCCTCTGGCCTTGAACTGACAATCCTCCTGCCTCCACCTCCCAAGTCATTTGGAGTAAAGGGATGCGCCACCACTCCTGGCTCTTCCCACCCATTTTAAAGAAAAACATAGAAATGGCTTGAGTACAGTTCTGCACTAATGAGGGAAACTGGTCCATTATGCTTATTGTATAACACCTTAAGAAGGTTCAAAGGAGGCTATATTTTCTGCATGTTGACCTTAGGGGCTGTGTCTGAATTGGTCTTTCGTTACTTAGAATTAGGATTGGAACATATCACTCATTCAGCAAATGAGTTTTACTGTGGTATTTAAGGTATTCCCATTGACTACAGCTTCAGAAATGGTTGGTACTAATAAAATGCAAATTCTAGGCCTCAGCCTGCTCCTGTTGAATGCAGCAATCTTAGGAGGGAGCTCAAGAGAGTGTATGTCCAAGAAATGTACCATGTGATTCTTGTTCACACTAAAAGTTGAGCACTACTGTTTTATTATCTTCAGTGTTCATTATGTTTAATCTACCCTAATTATCTTTCCTAGGTCTCCAGAAATTTTAGATTTAGTGTATGCCTTTGACTATAAATGTTGTTAAAGTGGAGATTGGTATAATTTGTGAAGGGCCTTCAGTTTTATTTGTATTAATTGTCTCATCTGGAGAAGAGAGTTTAAAACTATTGAGTTTTGCATCAATAGACTTCCCACTTACTGATGTAGTAAGTAACATTTACAACTACAGATTTGAATTTACAAGAAATGTCTATATTTCCTTGTTTAAATGAAGTTAAGCATAACTCTTAAACTCCACAATGCCAGAGTGCCACAAGATTGAACAAATGTTGTTATTAAGACTTCTTCACAAAGACCCCAGAGTATTACCAAGGGCAAAACATTAAAAAGGATCCTTTCTGAAACTCAGTTGTTTTACTTCACTGGTTTCTGTTAAGATAATACAAGCCAAGCCTTTTTGGTTCCTCAACATTGGCAACTATATGTTATTCACACAGGGGACATAGAAACCTTCCAGCCCACTGCCGGGTGCGGTGGCACACACCTGTAATCCCAATGGCTTGGGAGGCGGAGGCAGGAGGATCACAAGTTCGAGACCACAGGCAGTCTGCGTAATTTAGCCAGACCCTGTCTCAAAAAGAAAAAAAAAAAAAAGGAAAAAAAAAGGGCTGGGGGCACAGCTCAGTGGTCCAGCACTTGCAAAGCATGCAGGCGCGAGGCCCTGGGTTCAACCCCCAGTACTGCAAAAGAAAAAAAAAAGAAAAAGAAGAAACCTTCCAGCCCCAGAGTCCGGTGCTGAGTCAATACTCCATGGTATACCACATAGTTATTTCTGAGAAACTTCCTGCATCCACATTGGATACTACTAGGAAACTGAAGGTATAACTTGTATAAACCAAAGAAGCCATGATCCACTGCCTCTTTCCAGGCCGGAGCAAAGTCTATCTCTCTGATTTTCAATCTCACTCCTCCACCAAGGCAATCCTTGCTATCCCATACCTCTCTAGGAAACAACGTGATCTCCAAAATGAGCTCATGCTTTCATGAGAGAAGACAGAAATTACTGTCAACAAGCAAGTACTATTTCCACATCCCCACTCTTAGAGGGAAAACAAATAGGGCCTTGCTACTTTCTTGGAATGAAAGGGGAAAAGTAAAAATTCAGTGTCTTAATGGCAAAACAACTCCTCTGCACCTTAGTTTTTCTCACTTGGAAAAAGAAGATCTACAAATTATCCTACCAATTTCTCAGTTATTGTATGATTTAATGAGCCATTGTCTAACATGATAAGAGCTTGATAAATGCTGACTTAATCATTCCCTTAAAAAATGTGAAATCACATAAACATAGTACCTAGCACATTACTAGATTCTAAGTGTTTTTAAATCTGAATCTGTAGAATGTTACAAGGTTTTATTTAATATTATTAGCTATTATGGCTCTGGGCTGGGATTTAGCTCAGTGGGTAGAGCGCTGCACTGCAGTCTCTGAGGCCCTGAGTTCAATTCCCAGCACCACAAAAATGGGAGAAGGGCCTGGCAATCCACTCCCAAGGCAATCCCGAAGCACTCAGCCATTGAAAACCCTATGAGGGTCGCTATGAGTCGGATACCGACTCAACAGCACCTAACAACAACAACAACAACAACATTATGGCTCTGGGATTTTGTGTTTTCCAGGACATCAAGATGGCAATGTCTACACGTGGTCAGCTGTGTCCTTCTCTAGGAGATGCAAAACTCAGAATACCAACGGTCATCGAAATAATACAAAAAAAAATTGATTTTCTTAGAAAAGAAGAGTAAGAGACACACCCAAACTGAAAGTCATGAATTTTATTTGCATATCTTTTGTATTGTCATGGTTTCAGAGGCTTATCTAAGAAACTAACTTTATTATGTTGGTTATGAAGAATGCTTATTTTACAAAAAAGAACTAGACAGAAACATAGATAAAAATACTGGTTGTTGGAATTTTGAGATTGTGGAAATTTCTTTTCCTTAAAAAAATGCCTAAAATTGTTGCTGACACATTATTTGTATAGCAAATTTAATATTTTTTAATTAAAAGTAATTAGTAATTAGAAATTTTGAGATATATTTTGTTGATTAACAATCAAGATTAAAATAAATTTGGATTAACTCAGCCATAGTACTGAATATAGCAAAAAGGAATATAGATTCCATTGTATACATGCAGTCTCATTACCAATTTGACTTTTCAATTAATAGAACTCAAGAATAAAGTGAAAGGACCATTGATCTTAAATTTTAGAACTTTCTGGATTTTGGTAAGAGTCAGAATAAGTTACTAGATCTATCAGATCTCTTTAGATGGGGTTTTATAAATAGTTAATGAATTATTTTATGTGTATCTGTACTAGTTAACAAATAGTTATTTTCCAGACAGCCTAACCAAATGTAAACAGCTTTTTTTCCCTACATTATCTTAAGCAAATTAATTCTTTTAATAGGAGGAAAGGTTTTTCTTAGAAATAGGTATCTCATAAAATTTGGCTACATTGGAATGTATTTATACTTATCTGTGGCCAAAATTTATGGCCAAAAAAGAGCCCAAGTTTAGAACCACCCTAAATATTCTCAGAAAAAAAGTCATATTCTCCCACTGGAATGCAAGTTCTGTGATGAGTGGAGTTTTTGCTTTTAATTGCTTTGTTCACTGCCCCATCTTTGGCACTTAAAAGTCTCTCACTTAGTAAGTGCTCAAGAAATATTTGATGTTGAGTAAATATGAAATAACAAGTAGCTACTGAGGAAAAGATATATCCATTACAAGAGTATTCCGTTAAACTTGCTTTTTTTCTTTATTTTTCATATGAGGAGTTTAAATATAAATGGAACACTACTTTTTGGACTAACAGCTGGTTTCTCTGGAATGCTGGCAAACTTTGTTCTCAGACACTCCTTCAAGGTTAAATATAATGCTTTGAAGACATATGCATCAATAACTACACTTCCCTTTTTGTCTACTGTAGTTGCTTACAAGGTTCTTATAACTGATGCTATATGTTCAGGTAAATATAAATCCATTAATATATACTATGGTTATATCTAATTTAAGTTTCTTGTTAACATGTGCATTTGTATATTGCTTTACCACTAATATACTAACACGTATATTCACATATATTTTCTTATTTGATCCACACAGCAGTCCCAATCAAGCAAGCCAAGTAGTACTGTCCTTTTTTCACAGATAAGCATCAAAATCTGAAGCATGTTCAAGTACTGAGAAGCAGTGCAATATATTGAAAAAACAGGAGGCTTTGGCATACTAAACATACGATTTGAAGTCTCACTTCCAAGCTAGTCATGGTGGTGCCCGCCTTTAATCCCAGCAAATCAGGAGGATGAGGCAGGATGATCACAAGTTTGAGGCCATAGGCAAACTACATAACTTAGTGAGGCTCTGTCTCAAAATAAATGAAAAAGGGGCTGGGGGGCTGCAGTTCAATGGAAGAGCATTTGCAAAGTATGGGCGAAACTCTACATTCAACACCCTAGTACCAAAAAAAAAAAAAAAAGCTCCTACTTCCCACCACTTGTCTTGTAACATTGGGCAAGTCATTTAATATCTGAGCCTCAGTTGTCTTATCTATGAATTAGAACTAATAGTACTTATATCACAGGACTGCTGGGAGAATCAAAAGATGCTGTGTGTTAAATGCCTAACAGAATATTTGGCATATTTTGGTCTTCTAATGTTATTTTCTGCCTTCTTACCTGACCTTAAGTTTCATAACTAGTAATTGATGGAACCTCTAGTCCCTGTTATTCTTCAAGTCCTTGCTTAAATATCCTTTCCCCATGGAAACCTTCTCTAATTCCCTCAGAGTAGGTTAGGTTTCTAGATAGATACTCTCACACTTTACCTCTAAAGCATTGTGCACACTTACAATTATCTTTTCAAATATTTGCATAATGTTTTCAGTAGTAGACTGGCCAGAAAGTCTCTTTTATGTGCCACCATAACCCTAACACCTAGCACATACCTGAAACATAGTAGACAATACATATAATAACCCATAGTTGAGATGTCTGGTCTGCTAAATTAGTATTCTTAGCGAATAGCTAGCCTGCAGCTGTAGCCCTGTGGCATCCGATCCCGTCAGATCTCGGAAGCTAAGCAGGGTCGGGCCTGGTTAGTACCTGGATGGGAGACCGCCAGGGAACACCAGAAGCTGTAGGCTTGGGAGAAGGACCTGGCAGCCCCCTCCCAAAAATCAATCTGCCATTGAAAACCCTATGAATAGCACAGAAGCACTGACAATAGTGTTTCCCCTGTTGTACAGAGGGTCACTATGAGTCGGATACCGACTCGACGGCACCTAACAACTAACAAGTGTATAGCTGCTTCTAAAATAAGCATATATATAAGTGGTAATTCTCCAAGTGCTAAAACTACAAGAGAGCATTTTCAAAACAAGATGTATTAATTCTGTTATGTACCATAGACTTTGAGTTTCTAATATTCTTTCTTCTTTTCACTGTTTTAAGGACAGTACAAATAACTACTCTTTGAGATACAATATTAATAGTTCTTATCCTAAATTTTCCCCCATGTGTCTGTCATCTTGTCATGCTGTGGGTGCTTGCATGTTCCTGTGATACTGAAAGCTCTACCACCTTTGAGATACCAGCATGGCCACCTAAGGTGGATAGGTTTTAACTGAGCTTCCAGACCAAGATGGACTAGAGAGAAGGGCCTGGCAGCCCACTCCCAAAACAATTAACCATGGAAAACCCTATGAATAGCACGGAAGCACCGTCAAATATACTGCCAGAAAATGAGCCCCCAGATGGGAAGGCATTGAAGAAATGACTGGGAAAGAGTCGCCCATTCAAAGTAGAGTTGACCTAAATGATAGAAATGGAGTAAAGCCCCTCGGACCTCCTTTTCCTGATGTGGCAAGACTCAAAATGAAAAGAAACATAGTGACTACGACAGTGGCTCAAATATAAAAAGATTGTGCATGGCACAGTGTTGGATAGTATTTTGTTTTGTTGTACATAGGGTCACCATGAATCAGATCCAACTCAATAGCACTAACAACAACATCCTGAATTTTAAAGGAAAACTAAATTTACTTTTATTTTCTAGGTAATATAAACAAGGAAAATTGTGCTCTAAGAAGTTTAATGATTAGCATAGTATGTGGTACTTTATATCCCACTACTTTGGCTTTTTCTAAAAATGGGCATCTGGCAGTCAAGTAAGTCTCTCTGTTCATTCCTTTTCTTCTTTTCCTTTCCTTTTTTTTTCCTTCAGGTATTGATACATTCTAATCAAAACGTTGTTGTTGTTGTTGTTGTTGTTGTTGTTGTTGTTGTTGTTAGGTGCCGTTGAGTCAGTGTCCAACTCATAGAGGCCCTACATACAACAGGCGAAACACTATTGTCAGTGCTTCTCTGCTGTTCGTGGGGTTTTCAATGGTGGATTGATTTTTGGGAGTGGGTTGCTGGGTCCATCTCCCTAGCCTACAACACCTGGTGTTCCCAGGTGGTCTCCCATCCAAGCACTAACCAGGCCTGACCCTGCTTAGCTTCCAAGATCTGACAGGATGGGTTGCCAACAGGGCTACGTTTGCAGGCTAAATCAAAACATAGTAGTTTGGTGTTCCAAATAGCTAACGGTTAATTTTTTTTACTATCTATATGGTAGACTTACAATGGAAATTATGAGTTTAGGAGAAACCAGTAAGCTTCTGATAGAACATACATCGAGGAGACATGATTAATTCTTTTTCATTTTTAGGTATCATACTGTTCCACTGCCACCAAAAGGAAGAGTTTTACGCCATTGGTTGCTACTTTGTCATAAGGAGATGAAATTAATGATGATCCCTCTAGTCTTTCAGACAGCACTTGGATTACTTATTACTGTATACCATTATGAAAGCATACTTGAGAAACCTGTAGAAGAATGAGTGGAGGCTATCTCAGCAGAATGGATTTTTTTATGATAAGGATTCAGTACTGCTGAAAGAGTGAAAAATAACTCTTCTTTCCCATTTGCCTGGTATATAGCAGATACGCCATAAAAAATTAGTAATTCAATAAATATAAATGTAAGTTTCATTGTTCTTTCCTCATTGTATGCAGAAATGGGTTTGGAGCCTTCGGTCTGATCTTTGTAGTTATACATTCATCTATGAAACATTTATTGAGAACCTGCTATGTCCCAAGCACTGTGTTATATGTAATAAGAAATGGTCCATATCCATTAAGTTGTACATTGAAAATTACCAATAAAAATATAAACAAATAAATAAAAAGCCAATGTCCAAATTAAAAAGAAAGTAGTCCTTACCCACAAAGAATTCTCAATTAGAAGAAGTAAGAAGTGGTTTATGTCTTGTTTTGTTTTATTTTCTTGTGTTGTTGGGGATCAAACCCAGGGCCTGTGCATGCTAGGCGTGCATTCTACCACTGAGCAGCATCCCCACACCTTCTCAATTAGAAGAAGAAGAAGAAATGTGAACATAGTATAAGAGGGTTTGAGAGAGACACACTTTGAGGACAGTGAGGGTGTTTCTGATAAGTATTTATACAGGACAAGTTATGGGCAAAATAATGTGAGCTAAATTCTGAAGGAGGAATTGGAAGCTCATAAGAAACCAAAGTGTGGAAATGACATCTCTCTACTCTCAACTCTAGTTTCTTACCATTTACAAATTATCTTCACTCTGTAGTTTAAAGGACATTTATTATATACCTATTTGCCATGGATTAAAATAAACACTAGAAGTTTAATGATTTAGTCCCTGCCTTCAAGAAACTTAAAGTCTAGCCAAGTGTGGGGACGCATACCTCTAATTCCAGGG